>CP144700.1:38254544-38257744 GCA_036885675.1 Vigna mungo
CTTGTTCTTTTGTTCTTGTTCTTGTTCTTGTTCTTTTGTTCTGGTTCTTGTTCTTGTTTTTGTTATTATTATTATTATTATTATTATTATTTATATTATTATTACTATTATTTATATTATTATTATTATTATTTTTTTATTTTATTATTATTATTATTACTATTATTATTATTATTATTATTATTATTCTTTTTATTTTTCTTGTTCTTGTTCTTGTTCTTTTTCTTGTTCTTGTTCTTGTTCTTGTTCTGTTTCTTGTTCTTGTTCTTGTGCTTGTGCTTGTTCTTTTGTTCTTGTTCTTGTTCTTGTTCTAGTTCTTGTTATTATTATTATTATTGTAATTCTTATTATTATTATTCTTATTCTTGTTATTATTATTATTATTATTAGTATTATTATTAGTATTATTATTATTATTATTAGTATTATTATTAGTATTATTATTATTATTATTATTATTATTATTATTCTTGTTATTATTCTTGTTCCTGTTCCTGTTCTTTTTCTTGTTCTTGTTATTATTCTTGTTCTCGTTCTTGTTCTTGTTCTGGTTCATGTTATTATTATTATTATTATTCATATTATTATTATTATTATTATTATTATTCTTGTTATTGTTCTTGTTATTGTTATTGTTCTTGTTCTTGTTCTTGTTCTTGTTCTTTTTCTTGTTCTTGTTCTTGTTCTTGTTCTTTTTCTTGTTCTATTTCTTGTTCTTGTTCTTGTTCTTGTTCTTTTGTTCCTGTTCTTGTTCTTGTTCTTGTTCTTGTTATTATTATTATTATTATTATTATTATTATTATTATTATTCTTGTTTTTTTTCTTGTTCTTGTTCTTGTTCTTTTTCTTGTTCTCGTTCTTGTTCTCGTTCTCGTTCTCGTTCTCGTTCTCGTTCTCGTTCTCGTTCTCGTTCTTGTTCTTGTTCTTGTTCTTATTATTATTATTATTATTATTATAATTATTATTATTATTATTGTTATTATTATTATTATTAAGCATTAAGCATTAAGCTTTAAGCATTAAGCATTAAGCTTTAAGCATTAAGCATTAAGCATTAAGCATGAAGCATTAAGCTTGAAACATTAAGCATGAAGCATTAAGCATTAAGCATTAAGCATTAAGCATTAAGCATTAAGCATTAATCATTAAGCATTAAGCATTAAGCATTAAGCATTAAGCATTAAGGATTAAGGATTAGGGATTAAGCATTAGGGATTAAGCTTTAAGCATTAAACTTTAAGCATTAAGCATTACGCATTAAGCATTACGTATTAAGCATTAAGCATTAAGCATTAAGCATTAAGCATTAAGCATTAAGCATTAAGCATTAAGCATTAAGCATTGAGCATTAAGCATGAAACATTCAGCATTAAGCATTAAGCTTTCAGCATTAAGCATTAAGCATTAAGCATTAAGCTTTCAGCATTAAGCATTAAGCATTAAGCATTAAGCATTAAGCATGAAGCTTGAAGCATTAAGCATGAAGCATGAAGCATTAAGCATTAAGCATTAAGCTTTAAGCATTAAACGTAAAGCGTTAAGCATAAAGCATTAAGCATTTAGCATTAAGCATGAAGCATTCAGCATGAAGATTTAAGCATTAAGCATTAAGCATTAAGCATCAAGCATCAAGAATCAAGCATTAAGCATTAAGGATTAAGCTTTAAGCATTAAGCATTAAAGATTAAGGATTAAGCATTAACCATTAACCATTAAGCATTAAGCATTAAGCATTAAGCATTCAGCATTAAGCATTAAGTATTAAGCATTAAGGATTTAAGCATTTAAGAATTTAAGCATTTAAGAATTTAAGCCTTTAAGAATTTACACATTTACGCATTTAAGCATTTAAGCACTAATCATAAAGCATTAAGCATTAAGAATTAAGCATCTAGCATTAAGCATTAAGCATTAAGCATTAGGCATTAAGGATTAAGCATTAAGCATTAAGTATTAAGCATTAAGCATTAAGCATTAAGCATTAAGCATTAAGGATTAAGGATTAGGTATTAAGCATTAGGGATTAACCATTAGGGATTAAGCTTTAAGCATTAAGTATTAAGCATTAAGTATTAAGCATTACGCATTAAGCATTAAGAATTACGCATTACGCATTAAACATTAAGCATTAAGCATTAATGCATTAAGCATTAATGCATTAACCATTAAGCACTAAGCATTAAGCATTAAGCATTAAGCATTAAGCACTAAGCATTAAGCATTCAGCATTACGCATTCAGCATTAAGCATTCAGGACTAAGCATTCAGCACTAAGCATTCAGCACAAAGCATTAAGCACTAAGCATTAAGCACTAAGCATTAAGCACTAAGGATTAAGCACTAAGCATTAAGCACTAAGCATTAAGCACTAAGCATTAAGCAACAAGCATTAAGCATCAAGCATTAAACATTAAGCATTAAGCATTAAGCGTGAAGCATGAAGCATTAAGCATTAAGCATTAAGCATTAAGCATTAAGCATCAAGCATTAAGCATCAAGCATTAAGTATCAAGCATTAAGTATCAAGCATTAAGCATTAAGCATTAAGCATTAAGCATTAAGCATTAAGGATTAAGGATTAGGGATTAAGCATTAGGGATTAAGCTTTAAGCATTAAGCATTAAGCTTTAAGCATTAAGCATTACGTATTAAGCATTACGTATTAAGCATTAAGCATTAAGCATTAAGCATTAAGCATTAAGCATTGAGCATTGAGCATTAAGCATTAAACATTCAGCATTAAGAATTAAGCTTTCAGCATTAAGCATTAAGCATTAAGCATGAAGCATTAAGCATGAAGCATGAAGCATGAAGCATTAAGCATGAAGCATTAAGCATTAAGCGTAAAGCGTTAAGCATAAAGCATTAAGCATTGAGCATTAAGCATGAAGCATTAAGCATGAAGCATTAAGCATTAACATTAAGCATTGAGCATTAAGCATCAAGCATCAAGAATTAAGCATTAAGCATTAAGCATTAAGCATTAAGCTTTAAGCATTAAGCATTAAGCATTAAACATTAAGGGTTAAGCATTAACCATTAACCATTGACCATTAAGCATTAAGCATTAAGCATTAAGCATTAAGTATTAAGAATTAAGGATTTAAGCATTTAAGAATTTAAGCATTTAAGAATTTAAGCCTTTAAGAATTTACACATTTAAGCATTTAAGCATTTAAGAATTTAAGCACTAATCATAA